>JABVMC010000038.1:323485-352211 GCA_013358685.1 Antennarius maculatus | reverse complement strand
CACACACAGACCTACAGACATACGACAGACAGACAGACAGACAGACCACACACACACACAGACAGACACACACACACACACACACACACACACACACCACACACACACACACAGACACACACACACACACACACACACACACACACACACACACACAGACAGACACACACACACACACACACACACACACACACACACACACACACACACACACACACACACACACACACACACACAGACACACACACACACACACACACACACACACACACACACACACACACACACACACACACACACACACACACACCCTCATGAGTGATTTTCAAGACAAAAGGAATTAAAACGTGAACAAACGTGTTTGTGATGCAGAAACACAACCAGAGAGCAGCCAGAGTGATCCAGTGATCAAAAGCAGTGACCCAGTGATCAAAAGCAGTGACCCAGTGATCAAAAGCAGTGACCCAGTGATCACTGGTGAACAGAAGCAGCGACCCCCCCCCCCCCAGACAGCAGCACAGGAAGCAGAGCAGCGGCGCAGGAGGAAACGGGTGTCGTGTACACACCTTGGCGTTAATATAGGGGTCAAAGGGCCCACAGCGTTTGAACTCTTTATGCTCTACGGAGCTCTGGGGGGGGAGAGGAGAGGGTTGGGGTCAGAGGAGCAGCGAACGACTGAGCGATGATCAAAACAAGTCAAACTGAACAAAAAGGAGAAAAAAACAACAGAAGTGAGTTAATGAACAGTCAGGAGGGGGGGGGGGGGGAGAGATGACACACGACGAGACGCCACCACCCCCAGCCGTGTCAGGATTAGTTCAGGGTTTAGACCACACCCCTGCTCGTCGTGGGACATTTCTCCTCGTCCAATCACAGAGGCCGTTTGCAGGAAGCAACCAAACATGACGATAAACACTGTTAGAGCGAACAGGAACGCCTCGCGTTAGCGTTAGCGTCAGCTACCAGGGGTCGTGCTGATGGGGGGGTCGTGCTGATGGGGGGGTCGTGCTGATGGGGGGGTCGTGCTGACGTCGCCTGCCTCTAAAAACGGATGAATTACGAGGAAAAAAGAAGCGACGCCTCACTTCCTGTCGACGCCCCGACTGTCATTGTGAAACTGGACGTCTGAAATGCAGAAGCCGACCTGCTCGTTGAGGCGGGGGGGGGACGGCCCCTGGTGGATCAGCAGCCGGACGATGTCCTCGTCCCCCTTCCACGCCGCCAGGTGCAGCGGGTAGCAGCCCTTGTTGTCGGCCATGTTGGTGAGGGCCTCGTTACGCAGGAGCACCTCCACCACCTCACTGCAGGGGGGGGGGGGGACAGGGGGGTCAGGAGCACACTCACTCACACACACACACTCACACACACACACACACACACACACACACACTGCTCTACCTGTGTCCGTTCAGGGCGGCGTGGTGCAGCGGGGTGTAGCCAGTGCTGTCCACACAGTTCACATTGGGGCCTCGCCAGATACTGTTGAGCAAAGAGAAGCCTGTTAGAGGCAGTAACACACACACACACACACACACACACACACACACACACACACACACACACACACACACACACACACACACACAGCCTATCCCTCTGTAAAGTCTGGCGGTGGGTGTGTCTGCGTCTGTGCTGATTGCTATCTCAAGAGCAGGAGGCCAACAGCAGGCCTGACTCCGCCCACAGTCAGGTGGAGGTGTGTGTGTGTGTGTGTGTGTGTGTGTGTGTGTGTGTGTTCACACGTCGTCTCTCTCTCCACATTGGAATGAAGACACACGGGCGACGGCGTCGAGCCAGAGAGGCAGGAAGGAAGAGAAACGCTATCGGAGACGGGCCAGAGCGACCCTGAAACATCCTAAATAAGTCATGTGACCAGGAAATCCCAGGACTGGTGAACCAAATATCTGAGCGGTTCAAGCAGAAACGCGGCGCCTCCTGAAGAATTCATCGCGAATGGAGAAAACGAAAGCGGCTGAAGTGGCGTCTGATTCTGCCTCTGACTCAGCTTCGATAGATTCTAGAGACGCGTCTTAAAGCCACGCAGACGCAGCTTCATAAATCAGGACGCCGTCCCAGCTGGGCTCCGATCCCAGCCAATCACCTTCAAGAACACACAACTCAGCAGCCGAGTCGTGACGGAATGTTTTCGGCGTTCAGAAACGTAAACGTGTGCTCCAGGAGTTAGACACGTCCAGCAGGGCGAGTCCAGAGGAAACAGTCGGGGGTACAAAAAAAGACGGTCTGCAGCAGGAAATGCTGGGCATTGATAAACGTCTGTTAGCGATGATGATGTCACCTCTGACATCACACTTCCTCAGCCGCATCAGCGTCTGGTGAAAAACATGACGGGAAGACGCAGAGCTGCTGCCCTGAGTAATGACTCATGTAATAGATTACAACCTAAGAAAAGACCATTACTGTGGCTTTACTTTTCATATTCTAGATCACACGTGTCAAACTCAAGGCCCGGGGGCCAAATGTGGCCCTCCACATCTTAAAATAAATAAATAAAGGCCACTGTTTAAACTGTAGGTCAAAAGTGTGCCTTGACCAAAAACTACATTTCCCACAATGCAGTAGTTCAGCCCATTTGAACTCTGACTAAACGTTGTGAACAAAGTTAACGTCCTAACTTGTGTCTGATGTTATTTTTCTTTATTGATTGATAGTTTGATCCTTGATTGATGGAGTTCTGTGGGTTTAATAACCTGACAAATGAAAAGGATTTATGTTAGAACAGAGAAACAAACAAACATGTTTTTTCTGTCTAACTGTAATGTTTGGAACTAGAATAAGTCAGAAATTCACTGATTTAACATTAAGGAGTAGTTACATTTAGTTACATTACATTGAGTTACATTTAGTTACATTTATTAGTTACATTAAGGAGTAGTTACATTTAGTTACATTACATTGAGTTACATTTAGTTACATTTATTAGTTACATTAAGGAGTAGTTACATTTAGTTACATTACATTGAGTTACATTTAGTTACATTTATTAGTTACATTAAGGAGTAGTTACATTTAGTTACATTACATTGAGTTACATTTAGTTACATTTATTAGTTACATTAAGGAGTAGTTACATTTAGTTACATTACATTGAGTTACATTTAGTTACATTTATTAGTTACATTAAGGAGTAGTTACATTTAGTTACATTACACTGAGTTACATTTAGTTACATTTATTAGTTACATTAAGGAGTAGTTACATTTAGTTACATTACATTGAGTTACATTTAGTTACATTTATTAGTTACATTAAGGAGTAGTTACATTTAGTTACATTACATTGAGTTACATTTAGTTACATTTATTAGTTACATTAAGGAGTAGTTACATTTAGTTACATTACATTGAGTTACATTTAGTTACATTTATTAGTTACATTAAGGAGTAGTTACATTTAGTTACATTACATTGAGTTACATTTAGTTACATTTATTAGTTACATTAAGGAGTAGTTACATTTAGTTACATTACATTGAGTTACATTTAGTTACATTTATTAGTTACATTAAGGAGTAGTTACATTTAGTTACATTACATTGAGTTACATTTAGTTACATTTATTAGTTACATTAAGGAGTAGTTACATTTAGTTACATTACACTGAGTTACATTTAGTTACATTTATTAGTTACATTAAGGAGTAGTTACATTTAGTTACATTACATTGAGTTACATTTAGTTACATTTATTAGTTACATTAAGGAGTAGTTACATTTAGTTACATTACATTGAGTTACATTTAGTTACATTTATTAGTTACATTAAGGAGTAGTTACATTTAGTTACATTACATTGAGTTACATTTAGTTACATTTATTAGTTACATTAAGGAGTAGTTACATTTAGTTACATTACACTGAGTTACATTTAGTTACATTTATTAGTTAAATTAAGGAGTAGTTACATTTAGTTACATTACATTGAGTTACATTTAGTTACATTTATTAGTTACATTAAGGAGTAGTTACATTTAGTTACATTACATTGAGTTACATTTAGTTACATTTATTAGTTACATTAAGGAGTAGTTACATTTAGTTACATTACATTGAGTTACATTTAGTTACATTTATTAGTTACATTAAGGAGTAGTTACATTTAGTTACATTACATTTAGTTACATTTATTAGTTACATTAAGGAGTAGTTACATTTAGTTACATTACATTGAGTTACATTTATTAGTTACATTAAGGAGTAGTTACATTTAGTTACATTACATTTAGTTACATTTATTAGTTACATTAAGGAGTAGTTACATTTAGTTACATTACATTGAGTTACATTTAGTTACATTTATTAGTTACATTAAGGAGTAGTTACATTTAGTTACATTACATTGAGTTACATTTAGTTACATTTATTAGTTACATTAAGGAGTAGTTACATTTAGTTACATTACTTTGAGTTATTTAGTTACATTTATTAGTTACATTAAGGAGTAGTTACATTTAGTTACATTACATTGAGTTACATTTAGTTACATTTATTAGTTACATTAAGGAGTAGTTACATTTAGTTACATTACATTGAGTTACATTTAGTTACATTTATTAGTTACATTAAGGAGTAGTTACATTTAGTTACATTACATTGAGTTACATTTAGTTACATTTATTAGTTACATTAAGGAGTAGTTACATTTAGTTACATTACATTGAGTTACATTTAGTTACATTTATTAGTTACATTAAGGAGTAGTTACATTTAGTTACATTACATTGAGTTACATTTAGTTACATTTATTAGTTACATTAAGGAGTAGTTACATTTAGTTACATTACATTGAGTTACATTTAGTTACATTTATTAGTTACATAAGGAGTAGTTACATTTAGTTACATTACATTGAGTTACATTTAGTTACATTTATTAGTTACATTAAGGAGTAGTTACATTTAGTTACATTACATTGAGTTACATTGAGTTACATTTATTAGTTACATTAAGGAGTAGTTACATTTAGTTACATTACATTGAGTTACATTGAGTTACATTTAGTTACATCTGGCCCTTTGAGGACAGCCGTGATGAGTTCGACCCCTCTGGTCCAGGTCATCCACGCCTACAGCGTGACCACACGTCTGTTAGTAGAGTCCAGCTTCATCTGCGTCCACCTGAGTGAATGGACTGAAGCTGTGGGCTGAAGCTCGGTGTCTTCGTGGTGTTTCAGACGCGCTCTGAGTGGATATTAAGTCCTGCTTTTGGCAGCGCGGCGCTCATGAGTCATAGCGGCGCTCCAATCCACTTCATCCTCTTAGGGCTCAGAACCGAACCAAGCGAGGGACGGGCTTAGAGCCCCGCAGCCAGGCGGGGGCAACACAGTGGATTTTGTTGGGGAGGGGGCTGAGGAATGCCTTTTTAAAAGGCTGAGATAATCCTTAATTTCCCAGAGGGAATATCAGCAGGATGAAGCGTGTGAAGAAACACAGGCTCTACGCTGATGACACTCTGGTTTACTCTCCAGTCACAGTCAGTCACAGATTATCATTCAATTAAACAATAACTTTATTTATATCTGTCTCTGTAATTTATTCCTGTCTGTATTGATCATGTGATCCACATTCACACATCTTTCAAGAGCCAAGCAGACAGAAAACAGGAGATTTATTATCATGACTGTTCTGATCAGGATGGATTTTGATCATTCGTCAAACACCTGTGTGTGATCAGAACTCTACACGTATGACTAAATGTTCATTTCTGGATCCTCAGAAAAATATGAAGGCTAAATTTACTCCTGGTTTTAAGAAAATATGAATCCAGGTGACTGAAGCCAGCGTCAAATAAAAGGATTTATGGTCCAGTCTATTAGCTGTGTGGCCGCGCTGCCAGGGATTAGCCTGACCCGGGGCTGAGCGGCGTGACTGGTGCACCTCAGCTTCCATCAGAGAAATTAGTCCTCATCTCGCATCGGGACAACTCCACACGGCCAGCCCAAGCATCGTCCTCCTCAGCAGAGAGGCATGCTGGGAAACAAAGTCCACGACTCACAACATCACTGGCCAGAGAGCAGAGGCATGCTGGGAAGCTGATGATCACCTCATTTCATCCACAGCAATCAGTTCACTTCATTTCAGAGCTGAACTGAAATGAACTGAATTATATATTGACCAATGAAATCTCTAATGAAGTCTCTATTTTTATTGCTTTTTAAGAACCGACCTAAAATAACTCCTAAAAGGAAGCGTGCATAAATTTACGCCTCAGCTTCTGCTGAGTCGGCATTCCCCTGAAGCGGTGCACAAATAAAACCAGCCTGAAGCCTCAGAAGGTTGTTAGCATGACCGTATTGACACGGCAGCAAACTAGCATGCTAACCTGCTCATTAGCATCAAACACAGGTGACGGACCATTGGTCTTGCTGGTTGTTCCTAAACCAGGAGTCTGACGTGTTACTACAGTTCATCCTCTGGAGACCAGGATGTCTGGTACCGGTAGAGACGTCCTGCTGCTCCAGTGGATAGAGACGGAAAATTACTGAAGTGTCATCATCACCATCATCATCACCATCATCATCACCATCATCATCATCCTCACCATCATCATCATCATCCTCACCATCATCATCACCATCATCATCACCATCATCATCACCATCATCATCATCCTCACCATCATCATCATCATCCTCACCATCATCATCACCATCATCACCATCATCATCATCACCATCATCACCATCATCACCATCATCATCATCACCATCATCACCATCATCACCATCATCATCATCATCCTCACCATCATCATCATCATCATCACCATCATCACCATCATCATCATCATCACCATCATCATCACCACCATCATCATCATCACCATCATCATCACCATCATCATCATCATCACCATCACCATCATCCTCACCATCATCATCACCATCATCATCATCATCATCATCATCATCACCATCATCACCATCATCATCATCATCACCATCATCATCATCATCACCATCATCCTCACCATCATCATCACCATGAAGGAGACTCATCCTAATCACCAGTGAGACACAAAACCACAACAAGGCAGTCAGAGACTGCAACATCCCGCGACGTAGTACCTGACAAGTGTATAGCTTTGACCATAGATCAAAGCTAGTGCATAGCTTTGATCTATGGTCAAAACCAGTTCATAGCTTTGACCATAGATCAAAGCTAGTGCCAAAGCTAGTTTATAGCTATGACCACAGTATGACCATAAATCAAAGCTAGTGCATAGCTTTGACCATAGATCAAAGCTAGTGCATAGCTTCAATCTATTTTCAAAGCCAGTTCATAGCTTTGACCATAGATCAAAGGTACTACAACTAGTTCAAAGCTAGTACATAGCTTTGATCTGTGGTCAAAGCTATGCACTAGCTTTGATCTATGGTCTTACTCATGCTGGCCTTCTCCCTCGTCTTTCTTTCTTATTCGGTTCCTGAGTGTACATAAGTTGAAATTTGACCTTGACCTAGTTTTCTCAAGGTCAAGGTCATCATCTCATTTCATCCCGTTGCTGCCTGAGTCACGTGCTTTTGGTTCCATCTTCCTACCTGTAACGGTTGTGAAGATATTTGGTGGACAGATGGACGAACACTAACATTACAACACACCACCGCTCTGAAGAGGGATGGAATAAAGCTATAGAGCGGCTAGCCACTAGTTAACTAACTAACTAGCTAACTAGCTAACCACCAACCTCCTCCTGGTTCTCTGACGTCATCACAGATCTACAGATGGAAGGTTCACTTTTAAGCAACACCATTGGACTGAAATCGTCCAATGAACACATGTCAGTGAATGACGTGTTATTATCAGACGTGTTAAAGGTGTTAATAATACATGTGAATAAATATGTTAATACATATGGTGCCTCCTGGTGAGCGTTTCACTCGCGGCGCGTCGCACCGGGAGGTGTGAACGAACCCTGTTGAAGCTGACTCAGCGTACACCGCGTGTTTCTGCTGCGTCATGCTGAGGTGGATCCATCCCAGAATGCTTTGCTGCACACATATCAAAGCAGGAGGGAGGCGTGCGCTTTAAGATGGGGGCTAATTTGCTTCCTGTGTGAACAGGAAGTGGCGTCATTAGCTGCCTCCCGGCGCCACGTTTGAAGTCTGGAGACGAGGAGGTTGGGACCAGCGGGGGGGCTGGAGGCTGCTGGGGGGGCAGGGAGGACGCCAGCAGGAACCGTATGGGTGAGAACGTCTAGGAGTAGGGCCGCAGGTCAAAGGGGCGGAGCCCTGGGCTAAGACCGCCGTGGCGTCCCCCCCACAAAGATGCAGCAGAAGCTCCTCCATCTTATCTGCTTGTTATTGTAGCGTCGGGTGGGAAGGAGTTCACATAAACAGTCAGTGAACGCACGTGTGTGTGTGTGTGTGTGTGTGTGTGTGTGTGTGTCTGGTTACAATCAGAATAGAACACGAATCGTTTAACACAGGAAGTGCAGGAGGAAGGGATTGTACGTCAGCATCAGAACCAACACACACACACACACACACACACACACACACACACACACACACACACACACACACACACACACACACACACACACACCTGGGGGTTCTTCTGAACGCTGATGATTCCCTGAGGTTTATCTCCTATTTCAGAATCACACTCATCACACACCCCTGACCCAGTTGGACGTGGCTATTATTAGCTTAGCTTCACTGGGTCACAGTCAAGATGAACAAACACAGAAAGGACTACATTTACCAGAACTACATTTACCAGAACTACATTTACCAGAACTACATTTACCAGAACTACATTTATCAGAACTACATATAACAGAACTACATTTACCAGAACTACATTTACCAGAACTACATTTATCAGAACTACATTTACCAGAACTACATTTATCAGAACTACATTTACCAGAACTACATTTACCAGAACTACATTTACCAGAACTACATTTATCAGAACTACATTTACCAGAACTACATTTACCAGAACTACATTTACCAGAACTACATTTATCAGAACTACATTTACCAGAACTACATTTACTAGAGCTGAACAAACACGCCGGGCCGCGTGCCAAACTCAGACGCTCCTGGAATGCTAACAGGCTGGTGTTGGATTACCCAGCTGCCCCTGCAGCTCCTGGGTCGGATCGGCGAAGGTTTCCTTCAGCTCAGAGGTCAACATGATGAAATGTGGCTGTGAGGCTACGACCCGAGGCTACCATCAGGCCCGCAGCCACCCGTCTGAGGCTACCTCACCTTGACCCAAGACTACCTCACCCCAACCCGAGACTACCTCACCCCAACACGAGGCTACCTCACCCCAACACGAGGCTACCTCACCCCTACACGAGGCTACCTCACCCCAACACGAGGCTACCTCACCCCAACACGAGACTACCTCACCCCAACACGAGGCTACCTCACCCCAACACGAGGCTACCTCACCCCAACACGAGGCTACCTCACCCCAACCCGAGACTACCTCACCCCAACACGAGACTACCTCACCCCAACACGAGGCTACCTCACCCCTACACGAGGCTACCTCACCCCTACACGAGTCTACCTCACCCCTACACGAGGCTACCTCATCCCAACACGAGACTACCTCACCCCAACACGAGACTACCTCACCCCAACACGAGACTACCTCACCCCAACCCGAGTCTACCTCACCCCAACACGAGACTACCTCACCCCAACACGAGGCTACCTCACCCCTACACGAGGCTACCTCACCCCAACACGAGGCTACCTCACCCCAACACGAGACTACCTCACCCCAACACGAGGCTACCTCACCCCAACACGAGACTACCTCACCCCAACACGAGGCTACCTCACCCCAACACGAGGCTACCTCATCCCAACACGAGACTACCTCACCCCAACACGAGACTACCTCACCCCAACACGAGGCTACCTCACCCCAACACGAGGCTACCTCATCCCAACACGAGACTACCTCACCCCAACACGAGGCTACCTCACCCCAACACGAGGCTACCTCATCCCAACACGAGACTACCTCACCCCAACACGAGACTACCTCACCCCAACACGAGGCTACCTCATCCCAACACGAGACTACCTCACCCCAACACGAGACTACCTCACCCCTACACGAGGCTACCTCACCCCAACACGAGGCTACCTCACCCCAACACGAGACTACCTCACCCCAACACGAGACTACCTCACCCCAACACGAGACTACCTCATCCCAACACGAGACTACCTCATCCCAACACGAGACTACCTCACCCCAACACGAGACTACCTCACCCCAACACGAGACTACCTCACCCCAACACGAGGCTACCTCACCCCAACACGAGGCTACCTCACCCCAACACGAGGCTACCTCACCCCAACACGAGACTACCTCACCCCAACACGAGGCTACCTCATCCCAACACGAGACTACCTCACCCCAACACGAGACTACCTCACCCCTACACGAGGCTACCTCACCCCAACACGAGGCTACCTCACCCCAACACGAGACTACCTCACCCCAACACGAGACTACCTCACCCCAACACGAGACTACCTCATCCCAACACGAGACTACCTCACCCCAACACGAGACTACCTCACCCCAACACGAGGCTACCTCACCCCTACACGAGGCTACCTCACCCCAACACGAGGCTACCTCACCCCCAACACGAGACTACCTCACCCCAACACGAGGCTACCTCACCCCAACACGAGACTACCTCACCCCAACACGAGGCTACCTCACCCCAACACGAGACTACCTCACCCCAACCCGAGACTACCTCACCCCAACACGAGACTACCTCACCCCAACACGAGGCTACCTCACCCCTACACGAGGCTACCTCACCCCAACACGAGGCTACCTCACCCCAACACGAGACTACCTCACCCCAACACGAGGCTACCTCACCCCAACACGAGACTACCTCACCCCAACACGAGGCTACCTCACCCCAACACGAGGCTACCTCATCCCAACACGAGACTACCTCACCCCAACACGAGGCTACCTCACCCCAACACGAGGCTACCTCATCCCAACACGAGACTACCTCACCCCAACACGAGACTACCTCACCCCAACACGAGGCTACCTCATCCCAACACGAGACTACCTCACCCCAACACGAGACTACCTCACCCCAACACGAGGCTACCTCATCCCAACACGAGACTACCTCACCCCAACACGAGACTACCTCACCCCTACACGAGGCTACCTCACCCCAACACGAGGCTACCTCACCCCAACACGAGACTACCTCAACCCAACACGAGACTACCTCACCCCAACACGAGACTACCTCATCCCAACACGAGACTACCTCATCCCAACACGAGACTACCTCATCCCAACACGAGACTACCTCACCCCAACACGAGACTACCTCACCCCAACACGAGACTACCTCACCCCAACACGAGGCTACCTCACCCCAACACGAGGCTACCTCACCCCAACACGAGACTACCTCACCCCTACACGAGACTACCTCACCCCAACACGAGACTACCTCACCCCAACACGAGACTACCTCATCCCAACACGAGACTACCTCATCCCAACACGAGACTACCTCACCCCAACACGAGACTACCTCACCCCAACACGAGGCTACCTCACCCCAACACGAGGCTACCTCATCCCAACACGAGACTACCTCACCCCAACACGAGACTACCTCACCCCAACACGAGGCTACCTCATCCCAACACGAGACTACCTCACCCCAACACGAGACTACCTCACCCCAACACGAGGCTACCTCATCCCAACACGAGACTACCTCACCCCAACACGAGACTACCTCACCCCTACACGAGGCTACCTCACCCCAACACGAGGCTACCTCACCCCAACACGAGACTACCTCACCCCAACACGAGACTACCTCACCCCAACACGAGACTACCTCATCCCAACACGAGACTACCTCATCCCAACACGAGACTACCTCACCCCAACACGAGACTACCTCACCCCAACACGAGACTACCTCACCCCAACACGAGGCTACCTCACCCCAACACGAGGCTACCTCACCCCAACACGAGACTACCTCACCCCAACACGAGACTACCTCACCCCAACACGAGACTACCTCACCCCAACACGAGACTACCTCATCCCAACACGAGACTACCTCATCCCAACACGAGACTACCTCATCCCAACACGAGGCTACCTCACCCCAACACGAGGCTCTCGTCAGGCCTTGTTAGCGCCACCTGTCTGCACAACCACACAGTTTGCACAAATTCTAACAGCTCAGGACTGGGGTTGTCAGATCCCCGCCATGAGTCTGTCATCTGCGCACACACACACACACACACACACACACACACACACACACACACACACACACACACACACACACACACACACACACACACACACACACACACACACACACACACACTGTGTCCTGCAGTGCACCTTCACACCCAGTGAATTTTACATGCACTAAGATGCTGATGGCAGACAAGCTCTGGGGGGGGGGGTTCTTTTGAGAGGGGGGGTACGTGCTGGCGCTCATGCGGCGAACACTTCCTCTCACCACTCTGACAGAACGGCCTGGACGTAATGTAATGATCTGGAGTCACGCCCAAACCTCCTGAACGCTAACCAGCAAAACGCTTCCCTCAGTAGCACCAAGACAATCCACAGTAGGTACAGTATATACAGTAGATCTTCTTCTGTATGTACAGTAGATATATACTAATAATAACGCACCAGGATGGAAATGTAGTACGAAACCGACACCTTAGCATCGTGTGCAGGAGATTTAGACACAAAACCGTCTTTATGAACCACAACTAAAGACAATCTGAACATCGTCAGCGGGACGAAGCCTCCGGCTCAGCTGAGTGTCTGTCCAGGCCTCCGTGCATTCCTCTGTTCATTTCCCCCCAGTGGGCAGACACACACACACACACACACACACACACACACACACACACACACACACACTTGTCTTCCGTCCGGTTTGACCACTGCAGCTGCCTGTGTTTGAACAACGCCGACCAGGAAGTACTAGCAGAGATCGCTTCCTGTCGGGGGAAACACGTCTCGGGGCCCCCCAGGACCCTTCAGTGTGGCGCGACAAATGCTGTCACTGAAATAGACGCCATTATGGCCAAAAAAAACCCAACAAACAACACCTAGTCAACCAACTCGTCCTGAATGGACAGTGGCTGCATGGGGGCACCGTGACCCATGACCTTCCTCCTGGGGGAGCCCAGCTGAGCTCATTTAGGTGATAATGGAGCACCAGAGAACAAATGTTTGGGGTGGCGGCGGCGCCAAACACTCCGTCTATCCTCTGCAGACATTCCGGAGAGCAGAGCGGAGCTGCCTGGTTACACAAACACCACGAGTCCCGACACGCATCCCATTCCAGAGCGGGAACGCCGGGACGCCAGCGGAGACACAGCACTGCTTCAGAGGGAGGGGGGGGGATATTAGCATCATTAGCATAGCCATGGCTTCAACCAAACAGGAAACACGCAGTCACAACGACGTTCATCAGGACGAGTTCATCGCTACGACAACAGGAGCGGACATGAAGGGGTTAACGTGTTGACATGTGGGGGTGAAGCCCCGCCCACACGTCATGTTCACATGATAAACCAACTCAGACCCACGGATCAAATCTGTTTGACAGGATTACAGGCCCCCGCATCCTGATGGACAACCCGCGAACACACACGCCAGTGTGTGAGGAACACACATACACACACACGTGTGGACTGAACACACACATGTAGATGACATCGGTCGTCAGGGCGACGGGTGCGTCGCGGTGAAGCCGTTAACCAGAGACAAAGAGAGTCAAACCGGATCGTCCGGTCTGCAAATGATTCACCCCCCCACACTGAAGACAACCAGTCCCACAGCTCCCATTGGAGAACTGTGATTGGTCCAGTCAGGACAGATCACTCTGGTTCTGGTCCCCCCCACACTCTTTACCACAGGCAGGACGGGGGGCAGCCCCAGAGTGACGCCCTGATTGGGGGCTTTAATGTCATCACACTGAGGATGTGGAGCTAATGTGTTAGCATCAGCTGCAGGCTAGCCCCAACACAGCCCCGGGGCCCACAGGGGCCACATGGGGGCCACAGGAGCCACAGGGGGCCACAGGAGCCACACGGGGGCCCACAGGGGCCATACAGGGCCCACACAGGTCATGCTTCAGTTCAGTTTTAAAGCCCAGCTTAACAGAGCCGTGCTTTGCTTTAAAGCCCAGCTTAACAGAGCCGTGCTTTCAGTTTAAAGCCCAGCTTAACAGAGCCGTGCTTTCAGTTTAAAGCCCAGCTTAACAGAGCCGTGCTTTCAGTTTAAAGCCCAGCTTAACAGAGCCGTGCTTTGCTTTAAAGCCTGGCTTAACAGAGCCGTGCTTTCATTTTAAAGCCCAGCTTAACAGAGCCGTTCTTTCAGTTTAAAGCCCAGCTTAACAGATGCCGTGCTTTGCTTTAAAGCCTAGCTTAACAGAGCCGTGCTTTGTTTTAAAGCCCAGCTTAACAGAGCCGTGCTTTGCTTTAAAGCCTAGCTTAACAGAGCCGTGCTTTGTTTTAAAGCCTAGCTTAACAGAGCCGTGCTTTGTTTTAAAGCCTAGCTTAACAGAGCCATGCTTTCCCTCTGGGTCTGGTTCTAACGTTCTGTGGTCCAGATCACATCAGAGGAACATGAGCTGAACTCAGATTTATTAGACCGGGTCTAGTTTAATCTGCTGATCTAATCAGTTCATTCCAACAGCCTGAAGAACCTTCATCTGGAAACAGGGAGGGCTTCACCAATACACGTGTGAGGGGGGGTCAGGTTCTGATCAGGAGATGTACCATCACTGGACCACACCTGGAGGACCTGGATCACACCCCCTGTAGGACCTGGATCACACCCCCTGTAGGACCTGGATCACACCCCCTGGAGGACCTGGATCACACCCCCTGTAGGACCTGGATCACACCCCCTGTAGGACCTGGATCACACCCCCTGGAGGACCTGGATCACACCCCCTAGAGGACTTCCTCCTGTCAGCACTGACCCACCAGAGGAGACCTCCTCATGTCAGGTGGGGGGGCTCCTCAGCCGACGGTGCAAGTGGGAGAAGGTCCGCCCCCCCCCCGACAGAACAAAGCTCCTCATGAAGTTCACGCGTGGCGCCATTAATAACAGCAGTGTGTGTGTGTGTGTGTGTGTGTGTGTGTGTGTGTGTGTGTGTGTGTGTGTGTGTGATGTAGGACATTTTGTTTCCGGCTGGAGGTGTGCTGCTCGGTGACCTACCGGGCCGTTTCTACCCGTTACCGTTCCCGTTCCCCCGGTGGGGGCTAACAAAGAGGCGGCCGTGCGCCGCCCCCACCGGGGCTTTACCGGGGCTTTACCGGGGCTTTACCGGGGCAGAGAAGCCCCGGCTCCTACCCGCTTCCTTCGCCTACCTGAGCAGACTGGAGAGCGTGTGAGAGGACGCGCCGTGCCCGCCGCTGTTGCCGCTCCCCCCGGTACCGGAGGATCCGCCGCCGGTGCCAGCGGACTGCCGCTTCCCGGAGAGGAGCTTCTCCACCGCGGCCAGGTTTCCCGTCCGCGCCGCGTCCAGAAGTTCCTGCTCCTTCCCCATAACGGCTCCCGGTAAACACAAGAAAACAGGAAAACAACACCGAGAAGGCGCGGGGGGGTGTGGAGGGGGGGTCCCTGTAATTCCCGAACTTCCGTCGAGCAGCTACCGGGGAAACAAAAGCTCCATCCGCCGCTGGACGCGTCCGTTCCGACCCCCGGTCCGACCCCCGGTGACGGGAAAAGTTGAGCCGCTCGGTTCCGCCGCCGAGCAAAACTTCCTCTGACCGGAGCCCCGGAGCCGTCCGTCACTTCCTCGAAACGGCTCTTTCTTTCTGCATCTCCGACACACACACACACACACACACACACACACACACACACACACACACACACACACACACACACACACACACACACACTTACAAACCCTCCCTTCTCGAAAAGAAGAAATGGGTTGATAGTGGAGGTGCTTTGATTAATTTAATTGATTAATTGATAGGAGAGGTGATCGATATGTGTTTTTTCTTTTGGAGCTGTGCTCGAACTGTTTTTTTACGTGAACATGTCGTTCTGAGAAATTACTGCGTAATATTTAACTTTCTGTTGTGACACTATTTAAAACTCATGACTCCCCAAATTCTAAATGGGATCATTTAAGATGAATAAAAATGAAGTAAACGTCACATTTGGTGTTTATGTGTTTTAATAGTCTCGAGTGACCTCTGGTGCGTTCATGGACATCTGGAATTCCATATAGAGGGGAGTGAGTTCAGGTGATCATCTGAAATACAACATGAATGCCCTGATAACTGGCTATAACAAAAACAAATCGAGTTCTTATTAATAATTGAAGTACAATAGTAGGCGATCATGAGTTGTTCCAGCTGGTTCTTGTTGTAACGTCGTCATTATATTAGAAATATATAATATGCAACATGAAAATATTTGGTAAAAGCAATAAAAATGCGTAATAATATTATTATTAATGTAATATTACTGTCATTAGTCAGAAATGTTACGTTAAGATTGTGACATTATCGTGGTGATAAATTTTGTCCGACGTTTTCGACCCAGTCATTGTGACTGTCTATTTTACGACACTTTTCTATCCCGTGAATGCAGCATTATTGTTGCGTGTTCGCGCTTGCTAGTTGTGTATAAAGTTCATTCAAAACAGGAACCGGAAATACTCGTGCTGCCTCGCTAACAGCTGCATATGAGCTAGCTACCAGCAGCTAGTGTTTCCCGGCTACCGTTAGCCCGTGAAGCCGCCTGAGTCTGGTTAACTGTGAGTACAATGTGTTAGCGTTACTACCCGTTACCGTTACTACTCGTTACCGTTACTACTCGTTACCGTTACTACCCGTTACCGTTACTACCAGCTTATGTGACGAAATAACTAATCTTATTGAAGCTACACCTTTAGGCTGAATGCTAAAGGCTATCCACAGCTAGCCAGATGCGTGCATGTTGTATTTTAGTTGTAACAGCTTTTAAGGATTGGGATTAAACGTCTTTATTTGTCATTTTTCAGATGGTAAAGTACAACGAAATTATAAGGTCTGTAGGAGAGTTGGTCTTTTATTGAAATGTGATAAATCTAATTGTGCACCGGTCTGTAGAGACATTGTCAGATTTATAATATTAAAATTCAAAACAGGATCATCGAGTCGTGATGACCAGGATTGAGACAGATTACAGTGGAACAGTTTGGCCTTCTGGTTATTTTCGTTGTTATTCCGGTAACGTCACCGGATATTCGGTTGTTTCCCAGTCCGACCATGGCTGACCCTGCACGGATCAAACCTGAGGGAACACCCGGGAAAGAACCGTCTGCCAGCGAGGAGCCCCCCAGCGCCAAGCCGCAGAAAGAAGAAGACGCTCCAGCCACAACCAAACCCGCAGATGAAGGCAAGGAGCCCCCCTCCAAAGACCCCCCCAGTTCCAGGCTGGAGAGTAAAGCTGTGAGTTCAGTGTTTTTATCTATCTATCTATCTATCTATTGATTATTGGATGTAAAAACTATATTACAGTAGGTAATACTGTATTCTGGACCTTCTATACAGTTCTAAACATTCAAATGCTTGCCTGCCTCCCTTCAAGCAGAACAATCATTTCCTAATTATTGCACATGAAATAGGTAACTAGTACACACACACACACACACACACACACACACACACACACATGTTTAGAAATCACATTAAAACATGACAGAATAGCATGTTTGATCAGGTGTAATTATTGAACACTATTTCGGTGACATTAACATCCTTTTCCATCCAAAAGCTGTTGAGTCGATCCACTGGACGTTTAAGAAAGTTCTTGAAGACGTTTCGTCTCCCATCCAAGAGACTTCTTCAGTTCTTTTATTCATCAGACCATGACCTGGATGACTGAGAACCTACACAGACATCCTTTTCCATCATTAAACATTTTGGTGGCTCTGAACCAGTTTGTCTTCCACTGTGAAGGAAGGAGCTGCTGGGGAGGATGAAGAAGAAGGAACTTCTGGCCAACCTTCTTCCAAACGAATGAAGGTGGAACCCGAGAAGAAAAAGGAGAAACGACACAAAGTCGACGAGGATGAAATCCAGAAGATGCAGTAAGGCTGACCCATCCCTGAGATCCTAAAATCTGCTGTTGAAGTCTCTCCTGGTGAACATCATTTGATCCTACACGCTGTGCTTTACAGAGTGTTGGTGTCATCGTTTTCTGAGGAGCAGCTGAATCGTTATGAGATGTACAGACGTTCTGCCTTCCCCAAAGCTGCTATAAAGAGGGTAAACGTTCATCATCATTGATGTTTTTACACGTCTGAGGTACTTCTGTGGCTTGATCTGCTGTTTGTAATGTTCCAGCTGATCCAGTCCATAACAGGATCATCCGTGTCCCAGAATGTGGTGATTGCCATGTCGGGTATTTCCAAGGTTTTTGCTGGAGAGATAGTTGAGGAAGGCAAGTGGCAGCTGGACACACACCTAACAGCTGAAGAACAAAACCATTTCCTACCTCCGTTTTAATTGTTTTATGCAGTAACATCTTGTTGTTGTACCTGCAGCTTTGGATGTTTGTGAGAAGTGGGGAGACACCCCCCCCCTTCAGCCGAAGCACATGAGGGAAGCTGTCAGGAGGTTGAAGAGTAGAGATCAGATCCCCAACTCCAAGTACAAGAACATCCTGTTTCAATGAAGCATCTGTTTGAGTTTCTTCTGGACTACAAACGGATCAAACGTGGCGTCGGCACGTGAAGTCACGGTGAAGCCTCTGAAGCTGCTCCACACGAAGCAGACTGGAACCAGTGTTAGAGCGGACGTTTTACCTCATGCAAATGTCTGGTGGAACTTATATACAGACATTAAACTGGAGGGATCTTCTGTTATGTATTAGGGATGTAAATATATTTTGTACCAGTGAACTTTATATTTAAAGGTTTTTTGTGGATGCCTCTGTAATTATTCCTCCTCCTGTAGTCATTTTTTGTCCAGAGCGAACTACAAATACCAACATTAACCATGATATGTAGTTTTGATATTATACAAACAAAACTTTTCCGTGGAAACATGATTTTCTTGGGGGGGGTTAGACTGGATCCTGGCCTCACCAAACCACACGAAATAACTACTAAAATAGTTATTGTGCACTGTATATGTATATATATAAATAAATCGGACGAATTTTCTAAAAAAAAAAAAAAGGTACAACTGAATTGTGTCCAGCAACTAACCATTTATTTTTTCAATTCCATTATGTTTCACCTATTAGCTTTGGTTCACAGAACCAAATTCATATTGGCCTCAATGAAGTGATAAGACATTACAAAAATTAAACTACACAACTGACAAAATACTGTCTGCAGGGTCTCCAACGTTTGCGTCACAGGAAAATTTGACGAGGACCCTTCTGTAATCCTTTACAGTGATTTACATTAAAACGAGTGCAAATTCTAGTGAATTCATCACACGAGTGCAAGTAATTCACAAGGCATAAACCATACAGTACGTCACTCCAGTACAAGCTTCTGAAGCTTTCCAGTGGTAAACGTTTTCACTGGAGACTCAAAAGTGAGTCCTGCTTCACTTCCCTTCCATCGACCTGACTTGTTGTGAGCAGAAGGAGCTCTGAGCACCAGCCTGACTGAGGAGAGGGAAGGTGAATAAACATTACAGCTACATGTAAGGCCATGCAAAAACAACTGAAAGGAATGCTGGTACCACAACTACAGCTGAGACTGAGGTTAAAAGGCAGCATATATGCATTATTATCACTCTGATATGTACAGAACACATGCAGCTTACAAAAGAACAAAAACCTGGAAAAGTTGTTTTTTTTTTCTCTGACAGTCATCTTAAGAAATGGAAGAATTCGTCACCTTTTTGTCGTGTTTTGGTTCCACGAAAGCAGTTTCTCTATTGCTTGAATAGTTTACATTCCTCCTTAAGAACACAATTCTGTCATTCATAACTTGCACAGACACCAAAGTGAAAAAGATTGAACAATAAAAGTAAAAATAAAGGTAAAGATAATGGTTTGAATAGTGGGTGCACTGACACTCTCCAGCCGGCAGGGGGCTCCCCAGTGAACAGCTGTGCATCCATTAAACTTGTTTTCAAAGGCGACCGGAGAACTTTTGTACAAATGTGGCTCAAAAAGAGGTTTTTCATTAAACACATTCATAAAATGAAAGTTATGCTGCTAAAATGTCACTAATAAACAAATCCATGCAAATAATAAATGTGTGCATAGAAAAGAGAAAGTGGCAAAAAGTTGAATGGAAGCTGGTCGGAAACAAACAATCTGGACCAGATGAGGATAAACTATGAATAAGATCTTCATTCACGTCTTCATTCACACGCGTGCACATGTTACCAGTGCAGCTTCTTTTTAAATATGAATATTGTCTGAATATTGATATGGCTTTAATACAGCATGAAGAATCTGTTGGAACAAAGAAACGACGCACTGCAAATGTAAATAAGTGTAACAAGTGGACTAACACCCAGAACGAGTTCAGCTGTTCTGCTCCAAACACAACGTATAAATGTTCACATACAGGTAAGAACAAACAGGTTCAATCCCTGGAGGAGCTACAGCATCATCACCATGGTAACCGGTACGATCTACTCCTCCTTACACCGGAGAGCAGAACGACCGACGCCGTCAGAATACTGGAGGGAAGAAGGTTTCACGATGAAACACTGACAATAACACTGACCAGAGGTGTGGATGAGCACCTTTCCAACCTGTTGACCTACGTGTTGACCTACGTAACAGCTGATCCCATCGCTATGACAACACCTGAACACCCCTGACCTGCGATGTGTTTCATCAGAGGAACAAACTGTCTGGCTCGACAGAAGAAGAGGTTTTGGCACCTGAAACAAATCAACACCAGGTGAAACCGGCCCCAGTGCATGCTGGGTGATCACAATGACTTGAAGGGTTGGGTTCAGCGAGAGAATCTGCACACAAGTCGTACCACGAACGCAGCTTCACGCTGGTTCACCAGATGTTGACACAAACAGGAAGTGATCCAGACAGCGTCACACACGTGTGTGACCCTGACACGCTCACAGCGTGCTGGTGTCCACACGCAGCTCCGTTCACCCGTCACTCCTCCTGGTGAACTGACACGGACACGTGGAGCCAATCAGAGCGTGAACGTGGGGTCGTGTCTCCTGATCTCCAGCAGGAGGCGCCGTCTGTCGCTGAGGGCCTCGGTGAGGGCCGCCTGGGCCGCCGACAGCTGGGACTCCAGGGCCCGCCTCTGGAACGCAGGAGGAGGGGACCGTTAGCACGGGTTAGCTCGTCCTGCTTTAGCTCACATTAGCTCGTCCTCCGTTAGCACGGGTTAGCTCGTCCTGCTTTAGCTCGCGTTAGCTCGTCCTGCTTTAGCTCGCGTTAGCTCGTCCTGCTTTAGCTCACGTTAGCTCGTCCTGCTTTAGCTCACATTAGCTCGTCCTGCTTTAGCTCACGTTAGCTCGTCCTGCTTTAGCTCACATTAGCTCGTCCTGCTTTAGCTCACATTAGCTCGTCCTGCTTTAGCTCACGTTAGCTCGTCCTCCGTTAGCACGGGTTAGCTCGTCCTGCTTTAGCTCACGTTAGCTCGTCCTGCTTTAGCTCGCGTTAGCTCGTCCTGCTTTAGCTCACGTTAGCTCGTCCTGCTTTAGCTCACATTAGCTCGTCCTGCTTTAGCTCACATTAGCTCGTCCTGCTTTAGCTCACGTTAGCTCGTCCTCCGTTAGCACGGGTTAGCTCGTCCTGCTTTAGCTCACGTTAGCTCGTCCTGCTTTAGCTCGCGTTAGCTCGTCCTGCTTTAGCTCACGTTAGCTCGTCCTGCTTTAGCTCACGTTAGCTCGTCCTGTTTTAGCTCACGTTAGCTCGTTCTGCTTTAGCTCACGTTAGCTCGTCCTGCTTTAGCTCACGTTAGCTCGTCCTGCTTTAGCTCACGTTAGCTCGTCCTGCTTTAGCTCGCGTTAGCTCGTCCTGCTTTAGCTCACGTTAGCTCGTCCTGCTTTAGCTCACGTTAGCTCGTCCTGCTTTAGCTCACGTTAGCTCGTCCTGATCTCAAATTCAATTTAAGATTCAAAAAAACAGTGTAAACATAAACAAAAAACATAAATAATAAATAATAACGTGAATATAAATACAATGTTTATGTTAAATAATAATTCAAAAGGCAGTCAGTTCCAAAGCCAGTGAGTTAGTACAAAACCTAGTATATTAGGTTCTATAAATAGTATACAACCCAGTTTGTTCAAAAACTAATTAGTTTAAAACCTAGTTAGTTAGTTTAAAATCTAGTTAGTTTAAAACCTAGTTAGTTAGTTTAAAACCTAGTAAGTTAGTTTAAAACCTAGTTAGGTTGGTTAGTTTCCTGTGCTTCATCTTGGGTCATGGAGCCAAACGGCGGTCACATCAGCCCCATGGTCCTTGGAGATGATATTCACACACACACACACACACACACACACACACACACACACACACACACACACACACACACACACACACACACACACACACACCACTAAGCAAAGAGCTCCTTTTGTTCACAGGATTCCTGAGCTACCACTGACGTTAGCACAAAGCTATCAGTGAGGTCACTCTCAGATTTGGTGTGTGTGTGTGTGTGTGTGTGTGTGTGTGTGTGTGTGTGTGTGTGTGTGTGTGTGTGTGTGTGTGTGTGTGTGTGTGTGTGTGTCAGCCACATGTAGGAGTTGTGAATTCAGAGTTTCTACATTCCTGTGTGAATTCCTGGCGCCGCCCGCCGCCACAGGCACATCCCCCGACTCCTACCTGCAGAGCGGAGCAGGAGCCGTCCGAGTCTGAGGCCCCCCCAGGAGCCCCCGCTGAGGCTTCAGGGTCTGAGGCCCCCCCAGGACCTGTGAGCCTCATGACGCCGTCGTCGCCGCGCTCCAGCAGCAGCTGATCCACCCTGAAGGAGGCGGGGACAGGCTGGGGGGCGGTGGGGTAGACTTTAGGGCCGTCGTTCTGAGAGGGGAACACAGGACGGTTACCCGGGTGACCCGACCAGAACCAGCTGACCCCGGGTCAGCACCATCAGCTTACCTTCACGGTGACGGTGACGTTGCTCATCTGTAATCTGATTGGCTGGCCGTCGGCGCTGAACTCGTCCTCCAGGAAGGGGCCGATGTTGGCCAGGGTGGAGGCCAGCAGCTCCGCCCGGCAGTCCCTCAGCCCCACCTCCAGGAGGCCCGGAGACTCTGGCCCCGCCTCCGCCCGCAGGCACAGCGCCGGCGACTGCCTGTCGCCCGGCTTCGGGATGGGCGTGGCCGGAGCTGCAGACGGGGGGGGGGGTGTCAGGAAGACGATTTATGTCAAATCAAGTTTCAGTACGGTTTACCCTGCGTGTTAGCGTGTGTGTGTTAGCGTGTGTGTGTGTTAGCGTGTGTGTTTGTTAGCGTGTGTTTGTTAGCGTGTTTGTTACACAATGGTGGGCGGTCAGGACCAGCAAGGCCTTCTCTGCTGGTCTAACATAACCAGAAATCATGACATTTATGATAAAAGTTCATTATATTTTAATGCATTTTCCTTAAATGAATGAAAATATAATTAATGCATTAATTGTATTTTAATTAAATGCATTAATTTATATATATATATAATATATACAGTATATACACACACTGGGATATAACATAATATACTACACTAGGTCAGTGTTCTATTTTTAGGTTAGAGGGGTTTTATCCAATCAGAATTCAGCTAGCTTGTGTTGCCAGGTTGAATGAAATCTGCCCAGGACCTCCAGATCTAGAATGCAGGTCTGCCTGCACTGAGAGAGGACGGGACATACAGTTAACAGACAGGTGAGACAGCCAATCAGATCACGAGTTGGCCACTCTAAGGCCTTCTAGCTGACCTCACGGTCACCTGACATGTATGTGTCCTGTGATTGGTGTGTGTGTTACCGTGTGTGTGTGTGTGTGTTACCGTGTGTTAGTGTGTGTGTTAGTGTGTGTTACCGTGTGTGTGTTCGTGTGTGTGTTACCGTGTGTTTTAGTGTGTGTGTTAGTGCGTGTGATCGTGTGTGTGTTACCGTGTGTGTGTGTTACCGTGTGTTTTAGTGTGTGTGTTAGTGTGTGTGTTACCGTGTGATAGTGTGTGTGTTACCGTGTGTTAGTGTGTGTGTTACCGTGTGTGTGTGTGTGTTACCGTGTGTGTTAG
This sequence comes from Antennarius maculatus, assembly GCA_013358685.1. Taxonomy (NCBI): domain Eukaryota; kingdom Metazoa; phylum Chordata; class Actinopteri; order Lophiiformes; family Antennariidae; genus Antennarius; species Antennarius maculatus. Next base: position 327,980 of record JABVMC010000038.1, on the reverse strand, counting down.
TGTGTGTTACCGTGTGTGTGTTACCGTGTGTTTTAGTGTGTGTGTTAGTGTGTGTGTTAGTGTGTGTGTTACCGTGTGTTAGTGTGTGTGTTACCGTGTGTGTGTTACCGTGTGTTTTAGTGTGTGTGTTAGTGCGTGTGATAGTGTGTGTGTTACCGTGTGTGTGTGTGTTACCGTGTGTTTTTAGTGTGTGTGTTAGTGTGTGTGTTACCGTGTGATAGTGTGTGTGTTAACGTGTGTTAGTGTGTGTGTTACCGTGTGTGTGTTACCGTGTGTGTTAGTGTGTGTGTTAGTGTGTGTGTTAGTGTGTGTGTGTTACCGTGTGTTAGTGTGTGTGTTACCGTGTGATAGTGTGTGTGTTAACGTGTGTTAGTGTGTGTGTTACCGTGTGTGTGTTACCGTGTGTGTTAGTGTGTGTTACCGTGTGTGTTAGTGTGTGTTACCGTGTGTTTTAGTGTGTGTGTTAGTGTGTGTGTTATTGTGTGTGTGTTACCGTGTGTTAGTGTGTGTGTTACCGTGTGTGTGTTACCGTGTGTTTTAGAGTGTGTGTTAGTGCGTGTGATAGTGTGTGTGTTACCGTGTGTTAGTGTGTGTGTTACCGTGTGTGTGTGTGTGTTAGTGTGTGTGTGTTACCGTGTGTTAGTGTGTGTGTGTGAGGTGTGTGTTTGTGTGTGTGTGTTAGTGTGTGTGTTACCGTGTGTGTGTTACCGTGTGTTAGTGTGTGTGTTAGTGTGTGTGTTACCATGTGTGTGTTACCGTGTGTGTGTTACCGTGTGTTAGTGTGTGTGTTAGTGTGTGTTAGTGTGTGTTACCATGTGTGTGTTACCGTGTGTGTGTGATAGTGTGTGTGTTACCGTGTGTTAGTGTGTGTTACCATGTGTGTGTTACCGTGTGTGGGTGTTAGTGTGTGTGTTACCGTGTGTGTGTTACCGTGTGTTAGTGTGTGTGTGAGTGTGGTGTTAGTGGTGTGTGTTAGGTGTTGTTACCGTGTGTGTTAGTGTGTGTTACCGTGTGTGTGTTACCGTGTGTTAGTGTGTGTGTTAGTGTGTGTGTTACCATGTGTGTGTTACCGTGTGTGTGTTACCGTGTGTTAGTGTGTGTGTTAGTGTGTGTTTGTGTGTTATCGTGTGTTAGTGTGTGTGTTAGTGTGTGTGTTACCGTGTGTGTGTTACCGTGTGTTAGTGTGTGTGTTAGTGTGTGTTTGTGTGTTACAGTGTGTTAGTGTGTGTGTTAGTGTGTGTTAGTGTGTGTGTTACCGTGTGTGTGTTACCGTGTGTTTTAGTGTGTGTGTTAGTGCGTGTGATAGTGTGTGTGTTACCGTGTGTTAGTGTGTGTGTTAGTGTGTGTTTGTGTGTTACCGTGTGTTAGTGTGTGTGTTACCGTGTGTTAGTGTGTGTGTTACCGTGTGTGTGTTACCGTGTGTTTTAGTGTGTGTGTTAGTGCGTGTGATAGTGTGTGTGTTACCGTGTGTTAGTGTGTGTGTTACCGTGTGTGTGTGTGTGTGTGTGTGTGTGTTAGTGTGTGTGTTACCGTGTGTGTGTTACCGTGTGTTAGTATTTGTGTTAGTGTGTGTTAGTGTGTGTGTTAGTGTGTGTTACCGTGTGTTTTAGTGTGTGTGTTTGTGTGTGTGTTAGTGTGTGTGTGTTACCGTGTGTTAGTGTGTGTGTTACCGTGTGTGTGTGTGTGTTAGTGTGTGTGTTACCGTGTGTTAGTGTGTGTGTTACCGTGTGTGTGTTAGTGTGTGTGTTACCGTGTGTGTTACCGTGTGTGTGTGTGTTACCGTGTGTTAGTGCGTGTGATAGTGTGTGTGTTACCGTGTGTTAGTGTGTGTGTTAGTGTGTGTGTTACCGTGTGTGTTAGTGTGTGTGTTACCGTGTGTGTGTTACCGTGTGTTAGTGGTGTGTGTTACCGTGTGTGTGTTAGTGTGTGTGTTACCGTGTGTGTTAGTGTGTGTGTTAGTGTGGTGTGTTACCGTGTGTTAGTGTGTGTGTTACCGTGTGTGTGTTAGTGTGTGTGTTACCGTGTGTGTTAGTGTGTGTGTTACCGTGTGTGTTACCGTGTGTGTTAGTGTGTGTGTTAGTGCGTGTGTTAGTGTGTGTGTTAGTGTGTGTGTTACTGTGTGTTAGTGTGTGTGTTACCGTGTGTTAGTGTGTGTGTTACCGTGTGTTGGTGTGTGTGTTAGTGTATGTGTTAGTGTGTGTGTGTGTGTGTGTGTGTGTGTGTGTTACCGTGTGTGTGTTACCGTGTGTGTGTGTTACCATGTGTGTTAGTGTGTGTGTTAGTGTGTGTGTTACCGTGTGTTAGTGTGTGTGTTACCGTGTGTTAGTTGTGTGTTAGTGTGTGTTAGTGTGTGTGTTAGTGTGTGTGTTACCGTGTGTTAGTTGTGTGTTAGTGTGTGTTAGTGTGTGTGTTAGTGTGTGTTAGTGTGTGTGTGTGTTAGTGTGTGTGTAGTGTGTGTGTTACCGTGTGTGTGTTAGTGTGTGTGTTAGTGTGTGTGTTAGTGTGTGTGTGTTACCGTGTGTGTGTGTTAGTGTGTGTGTGTGTGTGTGTGTTAGTGTGTGTGTGTTAGTGTGTGTGTGTTACCGTGTGTGTGTTAGTGTGTGTGTGTTACCGTGTGTGTGTTAGTGTGGTGTGTGTTACCCGTGTGGTGTGTTAGTGTGTGTGTTTAGTGTGGTGTGTTACCGTGTGTGTGTTAGTGTGTGTGTGTTACCGTGTGTGTGTTAGTGTGTGTGTGTTACAGTGTGTGTGTTAGTGTGTGTGTGTTACCGTGTGTGTGTTAGTGTGTGTGTGTTACCGTGTGTGTGTTAGTGTGTGTGTGTTACCGTGTGTGTGTTAGTGTGTGTGTGTTACCGTGTGTGTGTTAGTGTGTGTGTGTTACCCGTGTGTGTGTTTGTGTGTGTGTGTGTGTGTGTGTGTTAGTGTGTGTGTGTTACCGTGTGTTTTAGTGTGTGTGTGTTACCGTGTGTGTGTTAGTGTGTGTGTGTTACCGTGTGGTGTGTTAGTGTGTGTGTGTTACCCGTGTGTGTGTTAGTGTGTGTGTGTTACCGTGTGTGTGTAGTGTGTGTGTGTTACCGTGTGTGTGTTATGTGTGTGTGTTACCGTGTGTGTGTTAGTGTGTGTGTGTTAGTGTGTGTGTGTTAGTGTGTGTGTGTTACCGTGTGTGTGTTACCGTGTGTGTGTTAGTGTGTGTGTGTTAGTGTGTGTGTGTTACCGTGTGTGTGTTACCGTGTGTGTGTTAGTGTGTGTGTGTTACCGTGTGTGTGTTAGTGTGTGTGTGTTACCGTGTGTGTGTTAGTGTGTGTGTGTTACCGTGTGTGAGCCCAGCCTGCAGCTCTGACAGCCTGACATTTCCCATCTGCTGGGGGGTCAGACTCTGGACCTCCAGACTAACAGCCTGATCTTCTCCCCTCACCTCCAGGGAGCAGACGGCCCCCGTGAGGAGCAGCAGCAGCACCGACGCCTGGGGGGCCAGAGGAAGACATCAGCTCTCACACACACACACACACACACACACACACACACACACACACACACACACACACACACCTCATCTGGGACACGTCTTCAGTGCTTTGGGACAGAGAGCTGCTGAGGTCCGCTGATGACCCCCCCTCCGTCCCTGGAGCTGGACTTCCTGGACCAGCGGGGGTGTGGTCGGGACGCAGGGACTCCACGCCGGACTCTGGTAACAGAAACCAGACTTGGAGCAGGGGTGGACCCCAGAGGAACCCCAGAAGAATGTCTCCAGAGGAACCCCAGAGGAACGTCTCCAGAGGAACCCCAGAGGAACGTCTCCAGAGGAACCCCAGAGGAACCCCAGAAGAATGTCTCCAGAGGAACCCCAGAGGAACGTCTCCAGAGGAACCCCAGAGGAACGTCTCCAGAGGAACCCCAGAGGAACCCCAGAAGAATGTCTCCAGAGGAACCCCAGAGGAACGTCTCCAGAGGAACGTCTCCAGAGGAACCCCAGAGGAACGTCTCCAGAGGAACCCCAGAGGAACCCCAGAAGAATGTCTCCAGAGGAACCCCAGAGGAACCCCAGAGGAACGTCTCCAGAGGAACCCCAGAGGAAAGTCTCCAGAGGAACCCCCAGAGGAACGTCTCCAGAGGAACCCCAGAGGAACCCCAGAGGAACCCCAGAAGAATGTCTCCAGAGGAACCCCAGAGGAATGTCTCCAGAGGAACCCTAGAGGAACCCCAGAAGAATGTCTCCCAGAGGAACGTCTCCAGAGGAACCCCAGAGGAACGTCTCCAGAGGAACCCTAGAGGAACCCCAGAAGAATGTCTCCAGAGGAACCCCAGAGGACGTCTCCAGAGGAACCCCAGAGGAATGTCTCCAGAGGGAACCCCAGAGGAAGGTCTCCAGAGGAACCCCAGAGGAATGTCTCCAGAGGAACCCCAGAAGAATGTCTCCAGAGGAACCCAGAGGAATGTCTCCAGAGGAACCCCAGAGAATGTCTCCGAGGAACCCCAGAGGAACCCAGAGGACGTCTCC